>CM029923.1:39949045-39991545 GCA_017639245.1 Myiopsitta monachus
GAAGGAAGAAGAAGGAAGGAAGGAAGGAGGGAAGGAGGGAAGGAAGGAAGGAAGGAAGGAAGGAAGGAGGCAAATTTCACTAAGGGAAGAATATTCAAGGAGAAGTGGCAAACAGGGAGCTGTGTGTGCATCTTCACTCCTGTAAAGGCTCCAGCCTGGAGCAGGAGCAGTGACGCCCGTGACTCCCTCTGTTCTTTCCCAGCCGGGGTTGCCTACAACTTGATTCTGTTTATCTGCTGCCACCTTCTGGCCTGCTCTTACTGAGAGGCAAGAGCAAGCAGCGCACAGTCTCCAGCGCACCGAATTGGAAATCAGTTTTCATTAAAATGGTGAAAAGAATCACATGAAGTTCACTTTTTCTGGGGCAAGGAATACCACTGCCAGTCTGCTGGGCAGAGTGCAGATGACTGAGGTTTTCTGTATGCCTTCTGCTTTCTCAAGTTCTTCCTCCAGAATTACTCATGCAGACAGAAAAGCTGTCTGGCTTGTGACAGTCTTTTTCTTTCTTTGTGTTGTGTAGCTCTCTGAATCCTCCACCTCCAGTTCCATCAGCTGTTCTACGGACACATCTCCCTTGGGGGTGGCATCTGTAATCTCAGCTTCTGCCGTGCTGTTCTCCAGTGACAAGTGCTCTAACTCCATGACACCCATTACCTCAAAAGAACTGTCTCCTGTTTACAACCAGCAGAACAAAGATATGTGCATCATCCGAATCAGCACAGAAGACAACAATGGCAATATGTACAAGAGTATCCTGGTGAGTGGTGTGGAACGGCAGAATGCAAATCCTGCCATGCGAGGGAAAATTACAAACAATGCAATTCAAAATATGTGGGGCATAGCATGAGAGATTTGGAAATAGCATCTTTGTGGCAGTTATGGTCTTCAAATTAAAGCTTGTGCTTTAGCAACAAGTTCAAACTGAAGCATTCTTATCAAGGACAGGCTTTGAGGCTCCTGCCTTTCTGCGAGTGCTAGATGCTTTAGCTCTGAATTTGTGTGTGAGTTTTGACACAAGACACCACGTACCGAGCTGCTCCCCAGCTTTCCCTAGGAGATGGTTTCTGGAAATAGGGAGCTGTACACAGGGAAGCTGACAAGCCCTTTAATTGCTCATCTTCTCTCTGTGGCAAAGGTTGCCAGACCAGCAGCAACCAGTGTTTCCTTTGTGGAAAGGTGCTTCCCTTGGAAAGGTGCTTCCCTTGATGCTGGTTCCACAGAGGGGTGCGAGCAGTTGTGGGCCACTTGCATGCAGGTCTGTGCACAACCACGGGCAACGTGACTCGCCTGTACTGTACACAATCTCTGAAGTTAATCCTGATGGAGACTCCGCTGCTGAACAAATGCTTTTTGATCACTTGGGGCCTGTGGGAGGGATGTAACTATCTGTATGCAGGACAGAATCTTTCTCGCCTTTGATTTTAGCACTGCTGCATTTCTCCATGTCATGGAACTCTGCAAGAAATGGATACGATAAAAATCTCAGGGCAGATACATAATAGTTTAAAATACCAGCCTGGATACTACATCAAAACAAGTTATTATATTCTTGCCTTTGCTCCCGCAGAAAATATATAAACATAACTAAAGGATAATGAAAGTTACAGCCACTTCCTGAGGATCTGGCTCAAACTGCCACAGCAGCACTGATTCCAGGGAAGTGAGGTCATTTTATGTCAGCTGGGGCCTTTGCCTGACAAGGGTGAAGGCGCTCAGCAGCATGCCACGTTCCGTGCGTGTGTGTTTAAGCTCCTTTTACTTACTGCTGAAATCATCTGTGTGCTTTAAAACGCACCTTTGAAAAACAGTGCAGAGCTGTAACTCTCACAGAAATGCAGACCCTTAATTTCTCATCCAGCTGGGAAAGCAGTGCAAAACTACAATATCCAAACCTGTATCCATTCAAGTTTGGGGAAACTTTCTGCTAACTTCTGAGATCACTTCGTTAGTCAAAATTCATTAGTCAAAACACCATGACTATTTGTTTGGGAGACCAGAGACCTGTTTCAAACAGCAGAAGATCGGCCATGGCATAGCCTGAAACAACTCAGTTGAATAACCAAATGCAAAAATTAGTCAGCTTTTATAAAGCAGTATCATTACAGTACTAGAGAAAGTCTTTTTTCTGCACAGTGTTTGTGAGGTTGTGTAACCTTAAAATTCTCAGGATAAAAAAAAAAAATATATAGGGGAGAAGCATGGGGATGATGTTTTATTCCTCTTTCTGTGGAAATGGTCTCTGCTACCAAGGGGGGAGTATCTACATTCAAGCAAGTGATGTGATACACGTAAAAAAGACCCAAATGCAGAAACCGGTAAATAGTTCCTCTCTGCTTTTAAGATAGACCAAAGGAAGCATACCTGTATGCGCTGTGGTGAAGAAAGGCCTGAGTCTGCAGGGACAGTCTGTATTCCTTGTGCTGTCCCATCCATTTGTGTTTGTGCAATTGCTCCCTGGGAATGCGTAATCCCTCCCATCTGCTCTCCAGTAGTTTGATGGGCCAGTTCCTCTATGGTTGCCATGATCTTTAACCACCAGAACTTCCATACAAACACTACTGCTGCAGCTGTGATGGAGGAGATCTGCAGATCACGCATTTCCACAGCAGCAGCAGTTTGCATCGTCTTAAGCCGTACGAAGTTCCCCGGTCTTTCCCACAGCTCCGTAAATTGCTGTGAGATGAGCCTTGGAGCTCAGACACACTGGCCTTGCCTCTCCACTGCCTGGGGGGCTGCGAGGCCCTGCAGCGAGGTGGTGCCTGGGCGGCACGGGGCTGGAGCGCAGCACGAGGCTGGCATAGACCCTGTGTCTGCCCCTTGCCGAAGGGAAAGACCGGGACTCCTTGAACCAGCTGCAGGCCGGGCGGTTTGTGTTAGTTGGGGCCTTGGCCTGCAGCAGGTGAAGGCGCTCGGCAGCACGGCACGGCACAGTACATGCGTGTGCATTTAAGTTCGGTTTACTCATTGCTGAAACCGCCTGTGTGTGCTTTAAAATGCACCTTTGAGAAAGAGTACAGAGCTGCGACTCTTGCAGAAATGCAGACCATTAATTTCTCATCTGGCTGAGAAAGCAATACAAAACAAAAATAACTAAACCTGTAGTCATTCAAGTTTTGGGGAACTTTCTGCAAACTTCCAAGACCCCTTCATTAGTCAAAACACCATGACTATTTGCTTGGGAGACCAGAGACCCGTTCCCAACAGCAGAGAAAAAGCCATGGCACAGCCTGAAATAACTGTTCAATGTTCAGCTTCTCAGGCCAAAGCGAAGATCCTTATTTCTGGACTAAGAATCATCTGACCACGAGTGGTCAAATCTGGTTTATGCCTCAAGACAAGGGGAGGAGTCTACACAAGGAGATGTTCCAGATGATCCAGGCAGACAACTTCAGTGTTTTGGTGGCTTTTAAAGAGTGAGAGCAGTCAGTGCTGAAAGTTAATATCCTAACAAACTCTGTAGAATTCTGCTCCCTGGTGCAGGCTCCACAGTTCATGAGCAGCCTTCGCAAATATCACTGTGCCAGCTTTACTTCGCCCTAGCTGTGGGAGCTTCATGACTGGTTTTCTGACTTACTGAAGTGGAGTAGTGGAGAAAAATGGCTTGTGAGTGCTCCGAGTGATGTGCATTTGGTGTTACCTGTGCTCTTTGTAAAGGAGGCAAAGTTAATGTGAGCAGGAAGGGCTGTGCTTCAGACAAAGAGAAAGTGAAGAAGTTTAGCTGGTTGCTTTTGGCAGTTGCTTCTGCAGAAGAGATGGGCTGAGAAAACTGCCTTTCCCACCATTTCCAGACCAACACAGCAGACCCCAGCTGCCTGTAGCTTTCCTTTTAGGGATGTTTCTGGCTTGAAGTTCTTGACAGCACTGGAAAAGATGTCACTGTGTTGGCAGACTAAACAAAGCATTTTTAAACATAGCTATGAGAACGTGAGAGCCATCAAATCAAAGAGACAAATGGCAGAGGCAGCAAGAGCTGAAGCTGGAGCCTTGGGAGGCAGAGGCGAGATGGGGTCCTGACTTTCATGGTCAGGACATGGAAATATTGGCTCCAGGGGGAACTGAAGGTTAAGCCTGGCTAGCAAAGCAGGCTCCCTCCAATCTACTTGCCCCACTTGTTCCCGCTGACAGAGCTCCCAGAAATGCAGCATCCAGTGAATGTGGTAACTGCATTGCATTAGCACCATCTGTGTAAGAAATACTTTAGGGATTGAAATCCATCATTTTTCCCTTCCATCCTAGAGCACTTTATCTTTTTCCAGGACTGACCCATGACATCAAAGGCTTTGCTTCAACACCCTGGCCCACTAATCTGCTCAGATTGTTGTCCTGAGCTGAGTTTTGTCACCCAGTTTAAAAGGATGACATCCAAGTCCAGAAACGTGAAACCGCCTCAGGTCAAACCGTGGTTTTTCCATAGTGGGTCTAGAAGAATGGTGTTGACTGAAGAATAGGGTGGTTTGAAGAATGGGGTTGATTGAAGAATAGGGTTGTAAATAAGTAACCTCAAGAATGTTAGTCTTTGTTGTGAGACAAAGGGGGCAAAAAATCACAAAATGAAATATATACACCTTTAGAATCAATTTTAAGTAATGTTAAGGTTGATGGCTTTGTAACAGTAGTAATGGAAAATTACTGAGGTACATGATACACAGAAAAAATAGAGTACAGCTAGAGAACATACTGAGAATTCTGGTACAAGATAAACCGTTGTAGTTGACATAGTTTTAGGCCCTGTGACCTTAGTACAAAATGAGGGTAAGAAAAACAGGCTAGAAGAGCAGGACGTAAGGATAAGGAGTATATGGAATGGCAGAGGTCCAGGATGGGCTGCAGCTAAACTAACTGATAAGTAGAAGGACAGGATGATTGTTATGTCGATGGTGTAAACAAACCAATTAAGCTGGTATAAGCATCTACTGCGTGTGCTTCAAAGGCTGCCAGAAGTGATGAAGATTGTTGAAAGAGGTAGACAACCCCCTGTTGTGTTAAAGGGGGAAAACAAACCCCTTGCTTTACTAGAGGGGCCAGGAAAGGCTCCAATATGCAACTATCAGTCCAGCTGCGTTCACTATTTCAAAACTTACCGATCCGGATTCACTGATCACCACACTGCTCAGTCCAATTGTGCTCCTGAACCCTCATGGCCACAGCTAGAAATGGGATCGCGTTCAGTGAGAAATTATGATCGGCTACCGAAACAGTGCAGTTTATTGATGCAACAGGTACAGGTTCTTATGGATTGCTGGTGATAAATACTGTCTGCAAAAGCACGTGAGAATAATAGTTGCATAGATACAAGTGTTCGATAAAGTTAACACAGCCTGGCTGTAAAATATACAGGTAACAGTAAAAAGTAACTCTATAGAGATTCTAAGTTTTCCCAGGGAAGCATTGGATGCAGTGCTAGTCTTACCCTCAGGCGTCCCTATATGGGGGGAAAGAAGGATCCAGACCATCGACCTGTCCCAGGAGACTGTTGATGCTATCTTCCACGATGGTATCTGCCCCAATATCCCCCTCTCTCTTGGGTCATTTTATACTATTTTTCACCTTCAAGGTGGAGCTTGAGTGACTAGTCATACATACCTTTATTATTATTGGTATAAATCTCTCTCGCTTCACTTTAAAGGTATATGGCACCAAAAATTCAGAGCGCATGCTCAGAGGGGGATGGTCTCATTTTGGGGGGGGGGGGGGGGTCCCATTGGAGATGGGAGTGTATTTTAGTATGTAAATGCATTATAATGGCATCATAATGAAGCAAAGCTCACACAGAGGACTGCATTCTGTCAAAAGATGACAGGCTGCTGACTCAGGGTAGCAGGCATGCAGCTTATCAGTTTCTTGTACCACCTGGTTCCTGTTTCTTGTCGATGTTAGGACAAATTGTGGTCGAGATGTCTGCACCCCGCTCCATCATCAGTTTGCGTATGCATGGGAACCATTGTGGAGTGCACATTCCAGGGATGCCTGCATTCTGCTTTGAGATGCCCTAAAAGTCAGTTTTTCCCTTATGTGTGGACAATGCTGCATTTCAAATATAAGTTTAATTCCTAATTATTCCACACCCCAGAGACCACCACCACATTTTTGTACTCATGCAGGGAACTTTCTGGAAAATGATGTAATCCATATGTAGCCTCATTAATATGTATGTATGCCCAGCTGCTATAGAAGGAGGGCTTGTGTAGCAATACAGGAACACACGTTAGGAGGAGCTATCCCCTGTGTCTCCTGGCACCGCAATAAGGAATACCTGCTTGTCAACTTGAAAACTTGGCTGGTGAGTTTGTTCCTGGAGTATTCTCTGAATCAGGTAGCGGCTATAGAGAAAAGGAAATTACTAAAATAAGTTTTGCCAAAACTGCCTGGTGGTTACTGATATGACAACGATCCTAAAACAAAGAGATGAAGAAATAACCACCAGGGGTCCAAAAGCCCACTACAACATTTTTGTGTGCATAGAGGAGGCATTCTCTAAAAGTATGATGTAATGCATGTAATCTAATGAATATGTATGTTTAACGACAATATAATCATAGCCTGGTTGATGCTTGGTAGGGACACGCTTAGAGGAATGATCCCCCATGTCTCTTGGTGCCGCAATAAAGAATACCTGCTTGTCAACTTAAAACTTTGTTGGCAAGTTCCTGGAGTTTTCTCCAAATCAATCTACTGCTCAAAGCAACTGTTTTGTGATGCTCCAAAGAGACCATCCCACCTCTGCTGGGAGGATGTGGCCTGTGGTGGGAGTACTGACTCAGACCAAAATCTCAGTGTGGCTGCACTCTATAGGGCCCCTTGCACTCCTATGCAAGATAGCTTTTAGCCAGCCAGATATCCTGAGCTTCCTTCCAGCCTGAGGCTCTGAAGAACTATAGCCAGCCAGCAGGAAGGTCTGTTCACAGGGCCCGGGGGAAATAGAAGTCACCTAAATGTTGCTGTGGGTTTAGGGCATATCTGTGAATGCTGGTCACTGCCTGACAAAGACTAATCATTATACAACTATCTATACCTTTTCTGTCCCTGATAGCAATCCTTTACTTGATGACAAAAACAGAGCCCAAGAACAAGTCTACCTCCTAGTTTTAAGGTTGTTTTACCATTCTAAAGCAGCTTTTATCCCAGAAGGAACAGAAATACAGGTGGGAATCTATGCAGATCAACTGTGTTTAAGCCAGCAGAGGATAAGAACAGAGCTCAGTGAACCAGATCCAGATCAGTGCCAAATCCATGAATGTCAGCAGGTAGTATTTTTTATTATGCCATCTACCTAAATTAAAGCTGTCAGCTGAATGTGCCTTGGCAAGTAGTGTAGCCTGTAATTTACTGCAGAGCTTAAAGTGGTAGAAACACTGGGAGAGGCATTAATGTAGACAATTCTGCTCTGCTAAATATACCAAGGATTACAGGGACTAATACCTGGTATGTTGATGCATTCATGTAGTGTCTGCTTTTCATTAATTTCCTAGAGGGAGGGGGGTGGCTGTGCTTGTTTCATTAAAATTAAGAAAAAAAGAAGAAGAAAGTGGCTTTCAGATTGTGGTTAAACAATAAAAGATGTTACCAGAGCTCAATGAAAAACAAGGAAATATTTCCCTTGGCTTCTCTGGATGTAGGTTTTGTGTGTGCTGCCTGATGTGACATCAGGCCCAGTGCTGCTTCAGTTCTAGCTGATCGTGAGCAAACCCTGCGTCAGTGCAGAGGAAACAGTGTTTTGCTCATCACAGGTTGCTGAGTGAACAAGCTCAGCAGTGGGTGGGTCTCTCTCTTGCAAAGGCATCTGCTCTGAGGAGAGGCTTTGCATGTTCTCTTTGTTTTCTCACCTTCAGATTCAGCTGATTGAACAAGCAGCTGCAAAAGCTTTTGAGTACAAGGATGTTATATTATGGACTCTTTTTGAAACTGTCTTTTCTCCTTGCTGGTGTCTCTCTCTGGGATTTTCCTGTAATGTTCAGGACACAGTACAAACTAGTCCTGGAAAGGAAAGGACAATGTTTGGTGGCAGCTTGGCACTTCCAAGATGGCCATCATAAGTATTCCTCAAAGTCTTTTGCCAGCACAGGTGAAAACATCCTGTCTTATTTTGTAGCCAAAGCAAACAGAAGCAGGAAGATGCTTGACTGCAAAACTCAACCTGAATCCCTTGCTAGGCTAGCAACAGACCCTGCAGCTGTCCTGATGCCTTGGTGTTGCGTTAAAGGGGGGAGATAAACCCCCCACTTTATAGAAGGGGGCCAGGAACAGCCCTAGTATACAATTATCAGTCCAAGCGCATCTGATATCGGATTCACAGATAGTACACAATCAGTTATAACTATCAGTCCAAGCGCGCCTGATATCGGATTCACTAATAATGCACCACACCACAGGTTGCTCACAAGCAATCACAGTCACACTGAGAGAGATGAGGTCGCAATTTATTGATACAACAGGTACAGGTTCTTATGGATTGCCGGTGATAAATACTGTCTGCAAAGCATGTGCGAATAATAGTTATATGAATACAAGCGCTTGATAAAGTTAACACAGCATAGCTCTAAAATATACAGATGACAGTAAAAGTAACTCTATAGAGATTCTAAGTTTTCCCAGGGAAGCACTGGGTACAGTGCAAGTCTTACCCACAGGTGTCCCTATGTGAGGGGGAAGAGAGGTCCAGCCTATCGACTGATCCCAGGAGTCTTTTGATGTTATCTTCCTTGACTCATCCGCGATGGTATCTTCCCCAATATCCCCCTCTCTCTTGGGTCATTTTATATTATTTTCACCTTCAAGGTGGAGCTTGAGTGACTCTAGTCATACATACCTTTATTACTATTGGTGTAAATTTCTCTCCCTTCGCTTTAAAGGTATATGACACCAAAAATTCAGAGCGAATGCTCAGAGAGGGGTGGTCTCATTTTGGGGGGGGGTTTGCATTGGAGATGGGAGTGTATTTTAGCATGTAAATGCATTATAATGACATTATAATGAAGCAAAGTTCACACTGAGGACGGCATTCTGTCAAAAGATGACAGACTGCTGGCTCAGGGTAGCAACTATGCAGCTTATCAGTTTCTTGCACCACCTAGTTCCCATCTTTTTGCTGAAGTTAGGACAAAGCGTAACTGTGAGATCTCCACCTCGCTCTACCCCCATCTGTGTTACGGGAACCGCTGTGGAGTGCACATTCCTGGCATGCCAGGTGTGGCTGCATCTCCCCCCAAGAGGCCCTGAAAGTCTGTTTTTCCCTTGTGTGTGGACAACGCTGCATTTCAAATATAAGTTTAATTCCTAATTATTCCACAGTAAGTAGTAAGCCTTTGTTGCTTATGTCAACCTGAGCTGGATCTAGTTAATGTCCTTAAGCCAGATTGTGTTGGTGTGTCTCACTTCTGTAGCCTGGTTGGTGGGAGACAGGGCTACTCATGCTTTTTGGACCTCTAGAGCAGATCTCCTGACACAGGTCAAAGGAGGTGACAGACCTGCTGCAGAGGCATTATTGTCCACAGGCCCTGAACCAAGTAGGGACCAGTCCTGAGACACTTGGCTGTCTCTGGTAATGGAGGTGTTGGTTGTACAGGTAGTGTGTGGCTGTATGACAGGAGGTTCTGGCTGCAGAGTCAGAACTCTCCACTAGAACTCCACCCAGGAACTTCCTCCACTCCCTGGGATCTGTTTCCTTGGTGGGTTGGCTTGTCTCTCTCAGTTATAAGCAGTGGCGCTGGTGACTGTTCGCTCTGTTACTGGGGTGATTTTTCTCTCCCCTTTAGAGCAAAGTACATGGAGTACTAGGAGCCCAGAAACTTAAAAGCCTCTTCAGCAGAACCCCTGCTTGTTTACCCTACGCCCTACACAGGGCAGCCAGGCTACCTCAGTGACACAGAGACCTCTACAGTCTGGGTCAAGGAGGCTGTGTCAACAGACTGGGACAGAACACACTCATGGAAATCCAGTCAGTAGGGCAAGATCCACAGTGATGCCCAGAACAAGGATGTTCTGCCTTCCCAGTCACCTCTCAATGCGCTGTCCTCCAGGGATGAGCTGACTGCCTGCTTCCCCTGGGACTCTGTCAACAGCTGCACCTGCCTCACACTTTAGCTTTTCACTCTGGAAAGTTGTGGCCTCCTTCTTCACAGGGCCTCCTTCCCACTGCTTTGCATGGCAAAGCACAGAGGTTGGACCTGCCGACTAACCGAGACACTTAGGACAGAGTGGGAGATGAAGGAGGAAAAACAACAAGTGATTCAGAGTGGCAGAAAAAAGGCAGAGATGTGAACAAAAGCCCTCACAAGCTTTTGTAAAAATCCCCAGCTTTGAATGACGTCTTTCTCCATGCAGAACACTGTCTTTATAAATATAGAGAGGTGTACCAGTGTTAATACCTTTCCGGATAGCTGTAACTGGGCTGCTGTGTAACTATAACTTCTTTTAAGTTTGCAGGCTTTTATAGCCCTGTTCACTGAGAGAAACTGCAGGCAAGCATTTGGGTTATTTGGTTTTGGTTTTGAAACTGATCCCTGTCAGAATCAAGATGGTTTCCAGAAGCATTGAGTGCTCTGGAGCAGCGCTCTTCTATAGCCTCTTCTCCCTCATCACATCTCAAAAGAAAGCTGTTGCTAGCTTCCCTTCCGCAGACTTCAAAACCTGCTAGATCCCATCAAAACAGGCCTCCCAGCCCAGAAGTGATGTCTTGGCATATCTAAAATCTTGGAAGCTGGACGGGAAAGTGGAGTGTTTATCTCTGCACTGCCTGAAGGGAACACAGGCAGAGCTAGTTTGAGTCCTGTCCTGCTTCCTTCCCCCATCTCAATTTATTTCTTCAGGAAAACAAAGCCCGACAACCTACTTGCAGGTCTGTTGAGTTAGGCCATAAAGCCAAGCATAGGACCTCTAGGAACTTAAAATCTAAACAGTTTGTTTACAAGTTGCTTGCACTACCCTTACAAAAACCAAACAACCTACAGAAATGTTAGTGTTGTCAACCGCACCGCTCTCAACAGCCATGACAGAATTGTGCACTACAGCTCTATTAGGCACAGACCTCAAGCTACAGGCTGCTGTTGCAGTGGCTGGGAT
Source organism: Myiopsitta monachus (assembly GCA_017639245.1). Taxonomy (NCBI): domain Eukaryota; kingdom Metazoa; phylum Chordata; class Aves; order Psittaciformes; family Psittacidae; genus Myiopsitta; species Myiopsitta monachus. The sequence goes on from CM029923.1 coordinate 39,960,104, forward strand.
TGTTGGGTTGGTTGGTTTTTGGTGGTGTTTGGTTTTTTTATGTTTTTAATAATCAGTGATCAGTGTTGTGCTTTCTGCTAAAGATGTGTTATTGCCTGTCAGCTGGTCTGATAATACATAGAACCTGGTGCAAGATGAGCAGCTGTGTGTATTCTTCATTGGGTGGTAGTAGCCCTGGCAGGGAAGGCCAGCTCAAGAGTCTTGTGTCTGTGTCACTCTACCATGGAGTCACTGGCTGTATAAATGTGCCTGCTCCACAGCTACCACCTGGAAGCCACGTTCCTTCTGCTGTCCAGGCTGGAGCTGGTGCCCATGTGTCATGGTGAGTATGAAGAGCAGGTCTGCTGCGGGCCGCCACACACAACCTGGGTCATTCCTTTCTGAGAAGCCCTCTTGCCTCCTCCTCCGATCTTGTTTTAGAAGTGGCAAGTCTGACCTGCTTGGAGCACGATGGCCATCCCAGAGATGCTGAACAGAGCGACAGAGGTGGCATGAGGTGTTAAACAAAACCCAAAACCAACACCAAACAAACAACCCCCCCCCCAACCTGACATGCAGTAAGAAAGTCTAAGGCAAGAACATAAATCAACTCGAGGCAAATACCAGTGGAAAAACGTTTAATACTTATGTATAAAGATTGCAGGAAAGCAACTGAAAACATCTTTTTCACATGTAATGTAACGGAAAGTGTAAACTATCCCTACCCTCTCAGAAAAAAATAAATTGGTATTCTTGAACAATTTGGACTAGGAGCTAGATGTTGGGACTTGTAAATAGAAGTGGTAAATCTTGTAGTAGTGCAAAACTATACTAACATATACTGTTCTAATAATATAAATAAACTATACCAACTGTAGTGTAAAACCATGCTAAGTGTACCCTCTTACAGAACTGTAACATACAATACTAACACTAATGTAACTCAAAGATTTTCAATAAGGGCTGCTTACAAAATATGTCTTCCATATGGCTCTGAAAAATAAAATCTCTTTAACTATCTTATCCTATGCTACCCCATGCTATCCTATGCTACCCCATGCTATCCTATCCTATCCTATCCTATCCTATCCTATCCTATCCTATCCTATCCTATCCTATCCTATCGTATCCTACCCTATCCTATCCTATCCTATCCTATCCTATCCTACCCTATCCATCTATGATATTTTTCAAGTGCAATAAATAAAAATAAATAAATAATAATAAATAATAAAAAATTTTCCAAGGCGACAAGAAAGAGCGCCCTCTTCATCCTTGTCCTGGCATGAGCGCTGCAGCAAAAGGGGAAAGAAAGAAATCAAGCTTTAGTTTCCATAACAAGACAATTAACTATTTGATGAAATAGCTCTCAAAACTTTCTATTTACAAACATAACTTTCTTTTTCCCTTCTGCTCTATTCCATTTGGCTTTGGTTACAGATACATTGCACCTGTGCCCTTTCTGGCCTTGCTACGGTGTGCTTAAAAAGTAGAAATCTCTGTTGGCCATGAGGCTTTTCATCTCTTTAGTTTTGATTCTAGGCTCTTTTTCAGTAGTCCTGTGAAAAAGAAATATTTTTTTCCCTCCCCTAGAAGTCTGTAACACTCTGGTGTCCTTTCAGCCAAGCAATCCCCAGAGGACTCTGCCCTTAATAATTATGTCGCATTGTCTATGAGGTAGGATGCTAAGAGTATTTCTCACTCAACCATTTCCCCTCTGAGTACCCTGATGTTTACCTTTAGCTCTCAGGCTCATTGCACTCTTGCAGCATGCAACTGGCTTGCATAGAGCTCATGATAAGCTGCTGCAACTCGATGGGTAGTGGATGTGAGACTAGTCGTCCTGGGTTCAGCAATAGCAGTCATTTTTCTCCTTCTTAGAAGCTGGCGCAATGCTGTGTTTTTAACTTTCAGCCTGGGAGCAACTCTGGTAACACCGATGTTTTTAGTTGCTGCTAAGTAATGTTTACTGCAATCAAGGACTTTCTCATTCTCATGCTCTGCCAGGGAGGACAGGAAGCTGGGAGGAAGCACAGACAGGACACCTGACCCAAACTAACCAAAGGGGCATTCCATACCACAGCACGTCATGTCCAGTATATAAACTGGGGGGGTTACCTGGAAGTCCCAGATCGCTGCTCAGGTAGGGCTGGGTATCAGTCGGCGGGTGGTGAGCAACTGTATTCTCTCCCCGTGTTATTTCCCTTATCATTATTATTATTGGTGGTAGCAGTAGTAACTTAGTTACTGGACTGTTCTTATCTCAGCCCATGGGATTCCATTCTTTCGATTCTCCTCTACATCCTTCTGGGAGCTGGGGAAGGAAGAAGGAAGGAAGTGAGCGAGCAGCTGCATGGTTCTGAGTTACTGGCTGGGCTTAAACCACAACAGTGGTTTACTTGGACAACCCTTTCTAGCCCCACTGTTGTTGAAACACAGAAGCCACCCTCATAAAAAACGGCAGGAATTTAAAGAAGGTGCACACCAGTAATGCTGGCTTTGCTACAGCTAGTCCATACCTTGTTTCTAGATGTAACGTTGATAACAAAAGCAATGCTGAAGGAAGGTTGTAGCTGAAGGGTTACACCTACAGGGCATTCAGCTGAAATGTGGCTTTTCAAGTTCTCAAGGGAGCAGGGAAGATAAATTATGGGAGCTGGAAGAAGTTCCAACAGTAAAAGCGATTAAGTAAACAGAGCGACAGAGGTGGTGTGAGGTGTTAAACAAACCCCAAAACCAACACTAAACAAACAAAGCCCCCCAACCTGACATGCAGTAAGAAAGTCTAAGGTAAGAACATAGACTAACTTGAGGCAAATATCAGTGGAAAAAGGTTTAATACTTATGTATAAAGATTGCAGGAAGGCAATTAAGAAACATCTTTTTCATACATAACCTTATGGAAAGTGTGATTTTAAAATCAAGAACATTCAACTTTCACCTTAACACAGACATACACCTTTGAGTGAGCAATACTGTACTTTAGAAATGATACCGTACAGACATCAATGATGCTTATGCTGAAATGCAAAGAAAACTGAACTACTGTTGTAATCTTGCCCTAACTCTGGGCAAAGGTTAAGGGTCAGTTACAAACTCACTACCTTCACCGTCTCAATAAAACCTAAATTGGAATTCTTAAACTATTCAGACTGGGAGCTACATGGTGCGACTCGTAAACAGAAGTGACAAACCTTATAGATGTGTAAAACAGTAACTATCATGCGTGATCGTGATGTTTGCATCCTTGACCCTGATGCAAAGCATGTAACCTGAGCCCAGTTCTGAAAATTGATGCTACGCAACTGGAAGGAAACAAGGCCCAGGCATGGATAAAATACAGTATTTGAGTCTGGTTTAACTAATACAAATGTATCTCAAAGACAGCCTTTTCCATCAGTGCTGCTTACAATCCGATGTCTTATTTATGGCTTTTAAAAATAAAATATCCTCTATCACTTCAAGGAAGCCAGTGTTCTGGGGAAAGCCTCAAAAATTGTTAGATTTTTGAGATGATTAAATGATGATTAAATTCTCTATTCCAGCTGAAAGGATGTACTGTGTCTGGAAATTCATTTAATAGAGGCATATAAAGAGCAAGGGAGATGCCTGTAGATTATGCATAATAATGCTACAAGTATATAAAATCACTGGTGGGGGTAATGCTTAAAACCTGGCTATCTTAATACTCACTTTAAAAATAAAAGGTCATGTAGTGTCCCCTCATGAATGAAAATATGAGTTAAAAGTTTTGCTCTTGAAGAGTGATTGCACGTTAAAAAAGAGGTACATCAGTCATTTAAGGGTGATTTCTTCAATTTCAAAATTTCAAATTTCAAATTCAATTCAATTGAATTTCAATTTCAAAAGGCATTGATTTCTGTTCAGTGGGTTAGCAAAGTAAAAGGAGAACCACCCTGCAGTGGCATTAAGACAAGACCTAAATCCTGACAAATAGCATTTGTTTGCCTTGTTCATGAACAAACTATGACATTCATCCAAAAGCAAGTGCAGTCTGTTATATTAAAGTTCTTTGGGACAGATAATCCAAAATAGGCAATTTTCTGGTGCAGAACAAGTGCAAAAAAAAAGTGTGCCAGCTGCGTGAGAGAGCAGTACGCATGCTTGCAGTTTCTGCTGTCCCCAGTGATGAGTACCCATCCTGATTTTTCATAAATTCAAATGCCTCCTAGAGGCAGCAATTGCTACTGGCACTCAGCTCACCCACACCTTCTGCAAATTAGTGCTCCCATCAGTCAGCTGGAGGCTGGCTGGGACCTTCTCCTTAGTTCCGGCACAATTGCACAGAGACTTTTCTTCTCCAGTTTTATAAAAATAAGTTTAGACCTTCTTCTGTGTAATACTGGCATAAATTAAAATGCTTTCTCACAAAAAGAGTTGGCTTGTGTCATGTTCCTTAGACAAACGTTGCAGTCCTGTTTTCCCCTTTAACTGGGGCTCTCACCTTCCTAGGCTAATGTGCAAAACAAAACAACAACAAAAAATTCCAGTCCCTACTGTCCTGTAAATCCACATCTGTCTGTCCATATAAGGCTGCAAGGGAGAAAAGACACCTCGCTGGCTGTAGGTCTTCTGTTTTCAAAGCTGAATACTGACAAATTCATCTGCTGTTTTTCTGTAATACTGGATGGTAGCAAAAGGAAAAGCCTCAGCCAATTCTCCCTGTGGCCTTGCCTCCCTCACAGTGTAATTTTGCTGAGCCTATTGCTCCAATACCCCCGTCTGGCAGTTCTCGGGAGCGTTAGACTGCCATGGCTTCTCATTTTCAAATCCATGTTGACCGAAGCTTTTTTCCGCAGGATAAAATCAAAGTTCACATGGCTGTTCATGGCGTAAAACACATTGGCATTGTCTGGGATCACCAGCTCTGCAAAAGAGGAACCAGAGAAAGTGTTGATTTGTAGCATTGCACAAAGAAGGAAAGCTGCAAGAGAACAGGGACAGGGTAAAAAGATTGAGTGTACACAGCCAGGTAGTACTGGGCCCCTCTTCTTGTTCTGCTGTGCCTCTTCAGCCAAAGCTGCATCAGGTGGCACTCACAGCAGCTGCCCCACAAAAAAGGGGAGCAGGGTTGCAGAGGACAGGAGATGGAAGACAAACCCAGGCCATGGCCAGCCTGGCAAGAGGACCTGGCAGCCACTCCAAAAGGACACTGTGCTCAAAGCCCTGTTTGCACATCCTGATAACACCGGTAGAGTCCAGGCCTGCCCTGATCCCTGGGGAGTTTGCACCCTGCCACCTGCCCCTGGTGGCTGGCTGTGCTCAGGGACAGAGAGCAGCTGTCATTCAGTCAAGAGCTCTGCAGTCACAGTGCACGTGCAAACGTCTACCTGGCAACCTACAAGTGTGCTCTGCCTGTATGAAGCAATGTGCTGGCTGTCATAATAAATCATCCCTGTGCATCCCTGGCAGTTATTCTCACTGCCAGTTGTGACATGCCCATGGCATTTCTAACATTGCTTCACAGTTTACTCTTTCCTTCAAAATCAAGCAGAATCTATCAAGCAGTAGCAGAGTTCTGATTCCCTACCTTTATCCTCAGAGATGACCTGTACAAGCTCATAGTCCTCAGCTGCATCAGATTCCAGGTTATGCTTTAACAGAGCTCTCTGGAGAACAGCCGGAGTTTTGTCTTGGTTAGTTAGCTGAAAAGACAGAGTTGCAATGAGAACTTCTGCTTGTTCGTGCTATATAACTATTTGGCAATTAGCAAAGGCCTGCCTTTCTGCAAACTTCTTGGTCATAGGAAACATTTCAGAGAACTGAAAAAATGACGGGTCAGTAACAAAGTACTAGGTACTGACATTTGGTGGTGGTGGGTTTATAGTGACAGATACTCTACTAGAAGAAGCAGGAGTAAATCACAGAGCAAACACTTTAAGAGGTGAGATGCTGCTCTCACCTAGCTATAAAAAGTCCACTTCAATAGCTGCGCCATCTGTGGTTTGCAGACATGAATTAATCTGCAGTCTCCTGTCCTAAATACTTTCTTTGACATCCTGCAAAGATTTTTGGCCTGTTAACTGGCTTTATTGTCTGCTGTGGAAGCGCTGTGCATCCTGATCAGACACTGTGCTCCCTTGAGAGGCTTATGCAGTCAGAAGGAAGATTGGTCTTGCCAGGAACCAAATTTGTCAGGCTCGCGGGGACCACCTCTGCAATTTGGGGACATTAGACCGTTAAAATCATAAGGTAGCTGAAAGTGCAAAGAATGACCCCTCTGTGTTTGTTACATCCCTCCCACAGGCCCCAAGTGATCAAAAAGCATTTGTTCAGCAGCGGAGTCTCCATCAGGATTAACTTCAGAGATTGTGTACAGTACAGGCGAGTCACGTTGCCCGTGGTTGTGCACAGACCTGCATGCAAGTGGCCCACAACTGCTCGCACCCCTCTGTGGAACCAGCATCAAGGGAAGCACCTTTCCAAGGGAAGCACCTTTCCACAAAGGAAACACTGGTTGCTGCTGGTCTGGCAACCTTTGCCACAGAGAGAAGATGAGCAATTAAAGGGCTTGTCAGCTTCCCTGTGTACAGCTCCCTATTTCCAGAAACCATCTCCTAGGGAAAGCTGGGGAGCAGCTCGGTACGTGGTGTCTTGTGTCAAAACTCACACACAAATTCAGAGCTAAAGCATCTAGCACTCGCAGAAAGGCAGGAGCCTCAAAGCCTGTCCTTGATAAGAATGCTTCAGTTTGAACTTGTTGCTAAAGCACAAGCTTTAATTTGAAGACCATAACTGCCACAAAGATGCTATTTCCAAATCTCTCATGCTATGCCCCACATATTTTGAATTGCATTGTTTGTAATTTTCCCTCGCATGGCAGGATTTGCATTCTGCCGTTCCACACCACTCACCAGGATACTCTTGTACATATTGCCATTGTTGTCTTCTGTGCTGATTCGGATGATGCACATATCTTTGTTCTGCTGGTTGTAAACAGGAGACAGTTCTTTTGAGGTAATGGGTGTCATGGAGTTAGAGCACTTGTCACTGGAGAACAGCACGGCAGAAGCTGAGATTACAGATGCCACCCCCAAGGGAGATGTGTCCGTAGAACAGCTGATGGAACTGGAGGTGGAGGATTCAGAGAGCTACACAACACAAAGAAAGAAAAAGACTGTCACAAGCCAGACAGCTTTTCTGTCTGCATGAGTAATTCTGGAGGAAGAACTTGAGAAAGCAGAAGGCATACAGAAAACCTCAGTCATCTGCACTCTGCCCAGCAGACTGGCAGTGGTATTCCTTGCCCCAGAAAAAGTGAACTTCATGTGATTCTTTTCACCATTTTAATGAAAACTGATTTCCAATTCGGTGCGCTGGAGACTGTGCGCTGCTTGCTCTTGCCTCTCAGTAAGAGCAGGCCAGAAGGTGGCAGCAGATAAACAGAATCAAGTTGTAGGCAACCCCGGCTGGGAAAGAACAGAGGGAGTCACGGGCGTCACTGCTCCTGCTCCAGGCTGGAGCCTTTACAGGAGTGAAGATGCACACACAGCTCCCTGTTTGCCACTTCTCCTTGAATATTCTTCCCTTAGTGAAATTTGCCTCCTTCCTTCCTTCCTTCCTTCCTTCCTTCCCTCCTTCCTTCCTTCCTTCTTCTTCCTTCCTTTTTCTTTCCTTTTTTCTTCTTTCCCCCTTCCTTCCTTCCTTTCTTCTTCCTTCCTTTTTCTTTCCTTTTTTCTTCTTTCCCCCTTCCTTCCTTCCTTCCTTCCTTTTTCTTTCCTTTTTTCTTCTCTTTCCCCCTTCCTCCCTTCCTTCCTTCTTTCCTTCCTTCCTTCCTTCCTTCCTTCCTTCCTTCCTTCCTTCCCTCCTTCCTTCCTTCCTTCCTCCTTCTTCCTTTTTCTTTCCTTTTTTCTTCTCTTTCCCCCTTCCTTTCTTCCCTCCTTCCTTCCTTCCTTCCTTCCCTCCTTCCTTCCTTCCTTCCTTCCCTCCCTCCTTCCTTCCTTCCTCCTTCTTCCTTCCTTTTTCTTTTCTTTTTTCTTCTCTTTCCCCCTTCCTCCCTTCCTTCTTTCCTTCCTTCCCTCCTTCCTTCCTTCCTTCCTTCCTTCTTCTTCCTTCCTTTTTCTTTCCTTTTCTCTTCTCTTTCCCCCTTCCTTCCTCCCTTCCTTCCTTCCTCCTTCTTCCTTCCTTTTTCTTTCCTTTTTTCTTCTCTTTCCCCCTTCCTTCCTTCTCTCCTTCCTTCCTTCCTTCCTTTCTCCTTCTTCCTTTTTCTTTCCTTTTTTCTTCTCTTTCCTTCCTTCCTTCCTTCCTTCCTTCCTTCCTTCCTTCCTTCCTTCCTTCCTTCCTTCCTTCCTTCCTTCCTTCCTTCCTTCCTTTCCTTCCTTCCCTCCTTCCTTCCTTCCCTTCCTTCCTTCCTTCCTTCCTTCCTTCCTTCCTTCCTTCCTTCCTTCCTTCCCCTCCCTTCCCCTCCCTTCCCCTCCCTTCCTTTCCCTTCCTTTCCCTTCCTTTCCCTTCCTTTCCCTTCCTTTCCCTTCCTTTCCCTTCCTTTCCCTTCCCTTCCCTTCCCTTCCCTTCCCTTCCCTTCCCTTCCCTTCCCTTCCCTTCCCTTCCCTTCCCTTCCCTTCCCTTCCCTTCCCTTCCCTTCCCTTCCCTTCCCTTCCCTTCCCTTCCCTTCCCTTCCCTTCCCTTCTTCCCTTCCCTTCCCTTCCCTTCCCTTCCCTTCCCTTCCCTTCCCCTCTCTCCCTGCCTTCCCTCCCTCCCTCCCTGCCTTCCCTCCCTTCCTCCCTTCCTTCCCTCCCTCCCTCCCTTCCTTCCTTCCTTCCTTCCTTCCTTCCTTCCTTCCTTCCCACCCTGCTCAGCGCTTGGCCATTCTCTTTCTTGGCCTTGTTCAAGAACTGCTGAGAGGATCTTCCATTTCCCAACTTGCTTGTCAAAAACACCATTAACAACTGCTCCAGCTAAACAGTTTAAAAAAAATTATGGATGCCAGTACCTGGGATTTTTGTCTTATTTGATTTAAGAACATTTAGTGCGATTGAAATATCCATCAGCTAAACCCAAAATAACTCTCTTAAAAAAACATCCTAGAAAAAGGCTTCAACAATACAGTTAACCAAATTTAGTTCAAAAGGGCAGTGTGTGTAGGAAAGATGTCTCTGTGTCTCCCTCTAACAGAACCCTTCTGCCATTTTCCTGCCTGTATACTTTGTCTCTGGATGGTCATAGCGCACACCCGGCCTATCTGCTCTCAGCACAAACACAGCTTCAGCCTTGCACTCCTTTTGCCATTGCATGTCCCAGCTGCCGGGGTGCAGGGCTTTGCCTTCTCTGCAAAATGGGATGGATTCCAGGCGCCCTGGTTCAGTGACTTTGTGTAAGACATTGGCTGCATGTGCTAAGAGTGAGCTGGTGTGCAGGAGGAGGTGCAGCAGCTCCATACTGCACACCGACTTTCCAAGTGAAATTAACCTGGGCCAAAGCAAGTTGTTCATCTTGGCAGAGGCAGCTCACAGTAGGTCAAACCCACAGGGTTAGTCAACCCTGACCTTACCTGCCTGTCACTTGGGCAACTGCAGGTGCTCTGTCTTCCCCAGGATTAGGCCATTACTAATGCACACATGCTTCCACACCTAGAAGACACCTTTCCCAGAGTGTAGCACAGCCTTACTGCAGCTGAGCTTTGTGAGCACAAAGCTGCTGCCAAAGCCAAACTTCCTTTTCCAGCTACAGCTGGTTGAGGATGGACACAAAAGTGGGCTGCTGACAGCAGAATAGGTCATCAAACCTGAGATATTCAAGGAGACAATGACTGGCTGTTGATCTTAGTACTCTTCCGCTGATCCCATCTCCTGTTTCATTTGGTTTTGTTTGTGGGGACTTATAAATCCTCTTGTTCATTTTACTGCTAATGTGCCGTGAGTGTGATGCTCAGGATCCTCACTCCAGGCTCGAAGATAGAACTGTCACTAACCTGCCCCATCCCTCTCAAAATGGAGAGTTAAGAGACTGAAAGAAAAATGCATCTTGTGCTTCTCTACGGTCTCACCTAAGCTAAGAATACTGCCAAGCACAAGAACGTGAGGTTTCAGGGAAGGAGAACTTCAGTCTGCCTCATATCTCAGCAACATAGAAAGGATTGTGCAAAAATCCTGACTGCATTGCTTCCATTTTTACACATCTATTTCTAGATTCTCTCCATTCCACTAAAAGCAATGCTCTAGCCAAGACCAACAGGCTTGGGGAGAGCGTCTAGGGCCTGCCTGTGTGTCAACAGTCTCTTACAGGCTATTTATATATGTTTATATATATTTTTATATATATAAATTTTATATATATATATATATGTTGCTGGCAACAGGCCCAGATTGTACCTTTTTCTGAGACTCATCAGGAGTGTCAAGAGTGTCAGGAGTGTCTACAGGACCGATGCAGACGTCTTCAGCTTCAGAGTGGTTAAACTCACATGACGAAACACTGGCCGAGTCTGTGCTTTCACCAGAGCTCCCACCTGGGGTAGATTTGGGCTGCGCTTTGATGGGTGTGCTATGGGCAATCATCTCAGAGCCTAGAAACAGTCTAGTATAGAAAACAAAGCATAAAAGCCAATAAGCGAAAGCATGACAGAGCTGGGCTAAGCAAAGCTGTCACTTGGTTCAAAAGTCTTATGTATTGTTTGTTTTCCTATCTTGAGTGTCCCGCTGTTTCATTTCCTCTATGTTGTTTAGACAGTTTGTCAGGAGAGCTTGTTGTACACTAACACAATACCTTCCTGACCTAGCACACGCACCAGCTGCAAGGCCAAAATCAGAGCTAAAGTCCCAGTGTCACAAACAAGGCTCCTCTTTGGACTGTTAAGATTTTCAGACTCATTTGCTAGGAAACAACTGATGGCAAATCTGATGTTCACAAAACATGGGATGAGGAACAAGTCTGAGGCATGGCAGCTGGCTCCATGTGAGGCAGTCCTGCACTACTGTCACACCCTGACAGCAGGCCAGGACTGCATAAACAAGGAAGCAGTACAGGACTGCGTACACAAGGCAGCTCAAGACCTACTCAGTCACCATGAGTGAGTGAACAGTGCATGAAAGGTAATGCATGGCCATACACCAGGCAAAGGTTTCAAAAGGCAAATTCATCCCTGCTGCAAATTTTTCACTCGATAAAGGAGCCACAGGTACCAGTTTCTCTAAGAGTCTGAATGGAGATGCAGACAAGGAGATCCCAAGAAAGTATAAATTACAGGCTTGCTCGCTCTCTCTGAGACTCATTTCTAAATGCAGCTCAAATAAATTTAAAGGAGTGATGAAGGAAATAAACTTGTATAATATGTTAAGTAGAGAAGCAAGGTGAATTAGATGTTAGTCAGCATGCAGTTAATGGTTTAAGACATTTAGAGAGGTATCACTCAATGTTATGGGGAGAATTATGCCAGCCTTTTGTACAGTATTGATTTGCATGAAAACACATTCAGAGTGCAGATGAAACAACTCTTTAGACAAAGACTGCACAGTGCAAACAAACTCAGGATGGTAAATGACAACACAGCACTGAAACACAATCAGAAATGAAAGAATAAAGCCTATGCTCTTCAAACACCTCCTGCACAGCTTAGGCACAGGCTAAGGGAGACCCAAATGACAGGTCACTGAGAGTTCAGGCACCATCACCTTCAAAGGTCACATTGTCCTATCACCAACTCAGACTGACTCATTGAAACACTTTCTGAACAACTTCCTGGATTTTTTTTGTGTGTGTGTATCAGAACTCAAACTCTAGATTGAAGACATACATTCTTCTGTCACACCCTAACCTGCAGTAGCACTGATATGAAGTGAACAGCAACTGGCTGTTCAGAGGAAACTACATACAAGAGCCAAGCAGGAAAGGACAGTTAAGAGATAGTAGTGCTGTCAACTTCATTGTTTTCCCCTCATCTTGATTATGCTCTGGTATATGGGAGTCCCTTCATGTTTCCTCTTGCATCAGGTTCAAATTTCTCACCTTGAAGATATTTTTATGTCAGAACTTCATCTCTGCTTTCATTCCCTGCAGCTTTCCTGAATTCCTGCTAGTCTATTGTTTCCCATGTCTGTTTAGCTGTATGCCCCTGCTCTCCACCCATCTTCTGTTTGAATCTCTGTGGTATTAGACAAAATTGGACCACATCCCCATGATTTTTTTTTTCCTTCTTTAATTTAAAGATAGTTAGGCAGATTGTTTCCCTTATCAAATGCCTTTTTGATAACCTCAATTTTCATATTAAAACCCTGCAAGGAATTTTTTGCATGTGTATAGCAAACTAAACTAGTAATAGGCCAGACTTCATTCTCCTTTACTTTGTTTTGCTACTGCATTCACTGTTATTACACAATAGATGTTGAATTTATAAAATAGCACTAAAATTGTTCCTTTTTCTGGCAGCTTAGAAAGGCTTGCTAGTCTCTTTTATCATTAATAATCCTCACGATTACTTATAAAAGTAGACAGGGAGCTTCAGACAGAAGTATGCATTTCTAGCTGATGGTGTCTTCTTGAAGCAGTTCAGTGGTCTGGATCCCCAGCCAGGTTTTTCAGCTGGTGAAATGAGTACTACGTGTGTTAATATGAGCCTGAATAGATCAAACACCAAATGCCCTTTGCTCCATTGTACTCACAGGCTGAACCTCTTCACCATGCTTTTCCGAGATTTTGGTGATGTGGTGCTGGTGTCAGCAGCTGCTTCAACCTCACGTGAAAGGTTTAACTGCAGAACAGAAGCCACTGGGTTAATTTTTACAGGCAAGACTATTAGCTACAGATCCCAAAGTAGCAATATTCAAGAAATCTGAGAAACCTTCAGGTATTCCTACTTCGCAGGTTGCAATTCCATAAGAGGAACACAGCTGTGTGTACATTTTACCACACTGAAGGGTATATTTCACTTCTTAGAATAGTTTTAACAACTAGTATATTTTTTGATTATGATCATCATGGATAAGCTGCCATATTTTTTGTCCTGGGTTCAGCAGTAGCAGTCATTTTTTCTCCTTCTTAGTAGCTGGTGCAGTGCTGTGTTTTTGACTTCGGCCTGGGAACAGTGCTGATAACACTGATGTTTTTAGTTACTGCTCAGTAATGTTTACTCTGACCAAGGACTTTCTGAGTCTCATGCTCTGCCAGGGAGGGGAAGCCAGGAGGAAGCAGAGACAGGACACCTGACCCAAACTGACCAAAGAGGTATTCCATATCACAGCAGGTCATAGATCACTGCTGGGTTGGGCTGGGTATCGGTCGGCAGGTGGTGAGCGTTGTATTCTCTTCCCTTGTTACTTCCCTTATCATTATTATTTTGGTGGTAGCAGTAGTGGTTTTGTGTTTACCTTAGTTACTGGACTGTTCTTATCTCAACCCATGGGAGTTACATTCTTTCGATTCTCCTCCCCATCCCTCCGGGAGCAGGGAGCAGGAACCAGGGGGGGAGGGGAGTGAGTGAACGGCTGCATGATACTAAGCTACCAGCTGAGCTTAAACCATGGCAGTTTTTTAGCATAACTCAATACAATGCAGTATGCATCTGTACTTATACTCTTAGTGCAGCAGAGGGGTATTCATCTACATAGTGGAGATATTAAAATGTCATAAGTAAATTGTCTCAGATTGGCCTAGCAGCACATGCAGGAGCACAGAACTCAGCAGGGCTGTAAAACCCACCCCAAACCCCTGGGGAGACATTTATCTGGCAAGCATTCAGTGAGCTCTGCGTGGCTTGGCTACCTGCTGCCTGCATCCACCAGCTTAAGGCTCAGTGACTGCATCTTGACATCCCTCAGGATCAACTTCTGAGCATGTGTCTGGGCATACAAACAGCATTGACCCAACAGACTATCATATTTCAAAATCAGGTCTGATTTCCAATTTCAAAACTAAACCCTGCTAAGTGTTCAACAGGTTTTCTAAAGCTGCTTAGCAGAAGGCAGATGTATTTTCACTCTCCCGGAGCAGCAGTATATACAAGTTCCTTTAGGAGGATAACTAAAGGCTGACATAACCTATTTGCAGGTGGGTGTGGAGTAAGAAAAGCCTGCTTCACCAAGCAGGACTTAACCTACCTCTCCTTGTCAGTTAAATGCTGCTGTCTTCTGAACCACCGGATGAATTTTTGGTCTGGTGCCATGCAATAGCTGTTACATGCAGACTGTAGGAGCTTTATTTGGGCAATTACTTCAAATTCCTAAGAAAATACATAATCAAAAATAAATTCTAAGTAGAAAACAAGATAAAGCAAAATTCATTCATATAATAAACATACAGACCAAAAGCACCAGGCCAAATTTAGGTTGACCTGAAGTTCAGTTTCAGCTGAGTGACAATTTCAAGAGCTAGTTTTTCAAACAGAGAAAGTCCTTTCCCAAGTACCAACTGAAGTGTAGTGCTGGTGCAAACCCACCAAACAGCAGCACTGCTGGTTGTTCCTCCAGGAACAAGAGTAGCGAAGGTGATAAATCCTTCAGACTAACCTACCCTCTCACCCTGTGCTGACCAGACCAGCTCTGAGAGAAGAATCATATTCCGAACTTATGTGGCTCTCAGGCACCAAGCAAGGGTAATAATTAGGGGTGCCTGGGATGAAAGCAGAATCTGATCCTCCTCAGCTTTGCAAGTTGTGGCTCTCAGGCACCAAGCAAGGGTAATAATTAGGGGTGCCTGGGATGAAAGCAGAATCTGATCCTCCTCAGCTTTGCAAGTTGTGCACTGAAACTTGCACCATTTTACTTGAACTTAAATGCTACCCTTAATATGGGTGACTAGAATGTGCATGCACACTTTGCCAAAATAACTCTTAAAACTCCCTTGCATTAGAGGAGGTTATAGAATCAGGGTGTAGGTATGGAGCTGAGTATTCATCATAGTTCAGAGGGCAGCTTTGCCATTGGTTTGTATGAAGCTGGACTGATGGCCGTGGAGAAGTGCCTGTATTGCATTATTAGTACCCTGAGCTATTTAGCTGTACATACAAGGAAAGTCAAAGAAGTGGCCTGTAGAACTGGAAGCAGTTAAGGGAAGGAAATGGCTCCATCACAGCCAAATCCAAGTCTCCTTTCAGACCCCAGAAGGGAGATTTGGCATGACTTAATTTAGACAAATGCAACCTTAGTACCTTTCCTCCTACATAGCATTATCTATCTGACCAACAAGGATCAGGCTGAAAGGAAAGACAGCATTTATTTCTCAGTCCTGTGTACCTAATTCATTCTCTGCAGCCTTTTACCTACAAATAGTTAACTGCAGCAGAAGGAAGATATTTACAAACTGTATCTTCTGGAATGCAAAGTTCTCATGCCACCAGGTCTTATTCAACACATAGTCTTATGACACAAACGTAAATCCCTTGGAAGTAAGTGGCCTGAGCTCCTTTTCCTCTGTTGCTCACATCTAAAAAGTAGGTTCTCCCTGCACCATACCCTGCCACACACACAGTTTGGGAGAGGCTCACAGCATTTCTGGGATATATTCTTTCCTCATGAACTTGAATTAAAATTAACAGCTATTGTATATGCCTGAGCGAAGACAAATGGCCTCACTCTAGAAGAGGGCATCACTAAACTAAAAATCACAGAACGTTCAGCTTACCCTTCGTCTCTTCTCAAAATTTATCAGGCCACCCTGTTAGAAGGAAAGAGAAGGGATCAGAGTAGAAGAGCACATGCTCAGTTGAATTTCATCACAAACAGGAAGAAGTAGCAAAGCTAATGTAAACCACAGACCTGCCCTATAGTACCTTCTAAAAAAAGCTGTTTTCAGATCTGGTATAAACCACAGCACTCATCTGAGTCTCCAAAGGATATATGTCCTCATGGCCTAAATGGCAGTCTGCCCAAAAGGAAAAGCACAAGAGTGCTCCTAAAAGCTGTGTTGAGATCAGGTCTGAAGAACACTAGCAGGATTTTGAATGCAAGAAACAACCTTGGCTTTTGGCTGGACTTTTGAGTTTAGCAGTGTTCCTCAGTGAGTTCACCAGCTGAACACAAAGCATGGACAGAAGGGAACTGCCAAGAGTGACAAGTCTGAGTCAATATTGAAGTACTTCACTGATCGATCTGAAGAGCTGAATTTGTCATTCTGTGTATTTTACCAGTTATTCACAGAAATCACTATACCTGAAATGTTTTCAGAAAATGAAACAGAATAATGGAAAACCTACCGTCTTCACGTTTTCTAACCTAGGGAAACAAGACAAAATACAATGCTAAGTTTTTCCCTTGAGATAATCTGCACTCAAGATTCTTGTTGCTAATAAAACTGAATATTCCTTCCCAGTAGAAGATATGGGAACACACACACACAGTGGTGGGAAGGCAGGAAGGATTCAAAAAATCACCCCAAATTACCTCAACATAATCCGGAAGGGCTGTGTCAAGCATGATGAGATCAGTGAGGAAGGTACCAAGGTAAGGAACCGTGCCTTGCATTACTCCCTGCAAATGATCAGAGCAACGCTGGATTGATCGACAAGTGGCAATAATTAGAATGTTAGAATGCTCCTCTATAAGAAAATGAAGTACAAGTAGTCTGCTTAACCAGTAGTCTTATAATTTACGTTTCTTTCATTACCTGTAATCCTCAGTACCTAATCCAGAATTTATAGAATCATAGAATAGTTAGGGTTGGAAAGAACCTTAAGATCATCTAGTTCCAACCCCCCTGCTATGGGCAGGGACACCATGTCACCCAAGGCTCTGTCTAACCAGGCCTTGAACACCTCCAGTGATGGAGCATTCACAACTTCCTTGGGCAACCCATTCCAGTGCCTCACCACCCTTACAGTAAAGAACTTCCTCCTTATATCCAATCTAAACTTCCCTGTTTAAGTTTTAACCTGCTACCCCTTGTCCTATCACTACAGTCCCTCATGAAGAGTCCATCCCCAGCATCCCTATAGGCCCCTTTCAGATACTGGAAGGCTATTATGAGGTCTCCCCGCAGCCTTCTCTTCTCCAGGCTCAACAGCCCCAACTTGCTCAGCCTATCTTCATACGGGAGGTGCTCCAGTCCTCTGATCATCCTCGTGGCCCTCCTCTCCACTTGTTCCAACAGTTCCATGTCCTTCTTACGCTGAGGACACCAGAACTGCACACAATACTCCAAGTGAGGTCTCACAAGAGCAGAGTAGAAGGGCAGGATCACCTCCTTCAACCTGCTGGTCACGCTCCTTTTGATGCAGCCCAGGATACGGTTGGCTTTCTGGGCTGCAAGCGCACACTGCAGCTGGCTCATGTTCATTTCCTCATCAACCAACTCCCCCAAGTTCTTCTCCACAGGGCTGCTCTGAATCTCTTCCCTGCCCAACCTGTAGCTGTGCCTGGGATTGCTCCCACCCAGGTGTAGGACCTTGCACTTGGCATGGTTAAACTTCATCAGGTTGGCATCAGCCCACCTCACAAGCATGGCAAGGTCACTCTGGATGGCAATCCTTCCCTCCAGGGTATCAACTGAACACACAGCTTGGTGTCATCAGCAAACTTGCTGAGGGCACACTCAATCCCACTGTCCATGTCACCCACAAAGATGTTGAATAAGACTGGTCCCAACACCGATGCCTAAGGGACACCACTCGTTACTGGTCTCCAGCTGGACATTGAGCCATTGAGCACAACTCTTTGCGTGCGGCCATCCAGCCAGTTCTTTATCCACTGAGTGCTCCACCTATCAAATTGATGTCTCTCCAACTTAGAGACAAGGATGTCATGTGAGACAGTTTCAAATGCTTTGCACAAGTCCAGGTAGATGACATCAACTGCTCTACCCCTGTCCATCAGTTCCATAGCCCCATCATAGAAGGCCACCAGATTGGTCAGGCAGGATTTCCCCTTAGTGAAGCCATGCTGGCTGTCACCAACCACCTTGTTGCTTTTCATGTGCCTCAGCATGCCTTCCAGGAGAATCTGGTCCAAGATTTTGCCAAGCAAAGAGGTGAGACTGACTGGTCTGTAGTTCCCTGGTTCATCTATTTCCCCTTCTTGAAAATGGGGGTTATATTTCCCTTTTTCCAGTCATCGGGAACTTCACCTGATTGCCACGATTTGTCAAATATGATGGACAGTGGCTTAGCAACTTCATTTGCCAGCTCCTTCAGGGCCCACTGATGGATTTCATCAGGTCCCATGGACTTGTGCATGTTCAGGTTCCCAAGATGGTCTCGAACCAGATCCTCTCCTGCAGTGGGCCTAGGGTCTTCATTCTCACTGTCCCTGCATCTGCCTTCCAAGACTTGGGTGGTATGGTCAGAGCATTTGCCAGTGAAGACTGAGCAAAGAAGAGTTTGTATTTAAAAGAATATTTTTATCCAAAAGGAACAAAGTAGTTTCTTGGCTAGGTGGGAATTAAAAATAAATCTAGAAAAGAATTCACAGATGTGTCTATTTCTCATGTTACTCTGTGCATTCTGACACACCATTTCACCTGTCTGCTACACAGAAAACGTGTTTGGAGCATGGTCAATTTTTTGCTATAGCTTGAAATATAAATAATTTTGGTGGTTCCTTTTGCATAGGCTTGTGACTAGCTCGTTTTTAGGAAGACAGCATGAGCAGTTGAACTCCAGTGGTCCTCCAGCCCTGCATTTCTTTCTGTTTCTTTATATTGCAACATCATTCCGCCCAATTCTCAACTTTTTGTTGAAGTTTATTCAACTATTTGTTGAATACTCTTTGCTGCTGAGGTATAGTTATATGTGGTTACCATTTAATGTTTCATTCCATTTTCCTCTCTTTTTCTCATATCAGTCAAACAATGCTGGAGATTGTCTTTTGATCTTATGCCCTGGAATGCAGTATAGTTCTACTTAATGTTTGTGTGGGTATGATTACAAATTTTGAGAGAAGATCATGAACACATCAATACTTGCACCTTAACATTTCTAGAGGCCCTGAGAAAATGGAAGACCAAATCACCACTCATTAAAGTCTTTCTCAGTTCTTCCCACTGCTTGACGCTCTACTCCTCCACCATGATGTTGTAGGAAGAAAGACGAGGCTGAAATAAAACTCTCAGGAACAAATTTGTGTAACAGATATGCCATGGATCAAGCTATTTGCCATCAAGGAAAGTGCTGGGAGAGTAGTCTGAGGTAATCTCCATTGATTTACAAACCACTGCTCTGCAATACAGTATCCCATTAATATTTACCCCAAATTCACCAGTCCCTCTTAGGTCACACTGGGAATGTTTAATGACAGAAAAATTTTAACAGCCAGTGATTTTCTTGTGCAAATTGCCAATGACATGTAAATAGCTTGTCATTTGTGCTTGATGCTTATTTTTTTGCTGTTCAGGCAAGTTGAGGTGAAAAACGTTATTTTAGTGAAAAAGAGAAAAAACTGCTTGCCTGGGTTATAGTTACATTATATCTGCAACATAAAATGAGGCTACTGCTAGAATGCTCAGGCCCACACAGCCCTCCTCGAGTTCTCCTACGTCTCTAATTGCTTCCACTTCACTTGTTTCACCACTACTCAAAGCATAGGTCCAGATGAAAAAACTAATCCTCAAATAAAAGACTATTTAATTATTATTATTCCACTGAGTTCTATCATATGGTTAATTCTGCAGTCGTATGGATGTCAGAGCTGATATAGAGAACAAACAGGTGGAAACAGAAAGTAGGGAAGAATCATCCCTTTTTTGGCAACACAGACACATGCTGGATGAAAGTGATAAGCTAGGTGGAAACCACTGCCTGCAAATATCCTTCCCCACCTTATAATTAATACAGCTGAGACCTCAGTGTACCAGAATAAGTTCCGACCAAATACAAGTAAAAGATCTAGCTCCTCTCACAAAGCTATGACCCAGAAAATATTCCCTGAACTCCTAAGCACAGAACAAGCAACTGTCATCTTAGAAGAAAGTCTAAGAATGACATGCTCTCCATTAGTACCAAACTGTCTCTCTTTTCTTAAGAAATTGAAACCATTGTCTCCACAAGCCCTAAGTAGAGGGTTTTAACAAAGGTAGCATTTTTCACAGCAGATTGTGCAGGAAAGTGCACAGGAGGCAGCCAGCAGCTCTGCTGCAGACAGTATAAAACAGCTCAGCAGCAAAGGTGGTGATGTACCGCAAGGTCTGGATAGAACTGCAGGAGGCAAACTTCTTGTCTTCAGGAGGTAGGCAGTGGTAGAACATCTGTGTCACCAAGTGAAAGGACTTGTTTCAGCAGCCTGCGCAATAAAAGAGATCACCAGAAAGAGCCAACTGGATCTTCCCTGAGACCCTCTAGCTACAAGAAGAGCCTGAATCACCACTTCTGCCAAAGGAGGTGCGGTAGAGTCTGTACCTGTGGGGTTGGAAATGGACATGCCTGTGATGGCAGAGGCTGAAAGCTCATGTCTTAAAACCAGAGAGCTGCTCCACCTGCAGATCTGCATCTGCAAAAGAGACTTAGTGCCCTGCTGACAGGCAAGGGGCTGAATTTCTACCAAAGATTAAGAATGAAGCATTTCACTACAGAAGCAAGATTTTATGTCATTTGTATTTTCTTTTTCATGCTTCTTGGAGGGCAGGGAATTATACTTCTTGACTTTTCCAAGACAAAAACTGAGCTCTTGAAATATCAGTTGTGTCTATCCTTTAACTAAATACTAAATTGCTCAAGTGAGAATAACTTTGAGTTAGCTGTGGTTGTCGTTTTGGTTTTTTTTCTTTTTTTTTCCAAATCAATTTCAGAAATAAGTATTACTAAATGTGATTACTATGAATGCTGGGAGCAAAGGAACTTCCGTCTCCATATTTTATTTTAATCTCAGTAAACTCTTAAAAACATCTTGAAGAACTATAACAGATCCTACAGGAATTGTTTTTCAACTTCATTTATAAAGCCTGTAGTGAAGTTAATCTTTTGCCTTCTTGCATCATTCAGATGCCTAATTTCTCCACAACTCATCAGGGACTTGAAAAATTGAATTTATTCCAAATGTGGTTTTATATTTTTATATATAACAAAAGAAGCGTAAGGTTAAAAAAAAAAAAAAAAAAAAAAAGTAAAAATCACTGTTAAAGTGGTGACAAAAGCAGACTGATGAGATGAAAATTACCTTGACAAAGATAGAGTATTGACCCAAGAATAGATGAGGGAAAGAATAATTGAATGCCAGAAAACTGTTGACTCTGAGAACACCTACTGCAGTGATAAGCTTTAGAAAAAGCAGTGCCGTTAAAAAAGTGGCTTGAAGTACTGCTTCAAAATTTTGGAGCTCTGAAGCTTGACCAAGGTTGAATAGACTAGAAAGAGCATTGACACAAAAGGGATTAATACTAGCTTTGCAATATTTTTTTCTATTAAAAACAAAACAAAGCAAAACCAAAACCGAAAAACCAAACCAAAACAAAAGGTAGAAAAACCCACTCCAAACCTTTTAACCTGCAATTATAAACTGATATAGTATTCTGAATTATGCTTGGATTGGAAGGGTCATCCTTAGTATAGAATCAAAGAATCATAGAATAGTTAGGGTTGGAAAGGACCTTAAGATCATGTAGTTCCAATCTCCTTGCCATGAGCAGGGACACCTCCCGCTAAACCACGTCACCCAAGGCCCTGTCCACTGCCAGGGATGGAGCATTCACAACTTCCCTGGGCAGCCCATTTAGTTCCTTTGGCACTAAATGAAAGAATCACATTACAGTTTCCGATTCCTCCATCTAGACTGAGAGATGGGTGTGAGCTGATTGTCCAGATCACAACCAAGCTAGAATGCACAGCATCTCTTTTCCAGCCCACGACAAGCTCTGAAGTGGGCTAGAAATGCCAGTAACAGTAAGCCTCACACTCTAATAAAGATGCTGAAAGAGCCAAGAGGGGTCTTCCTGACTGAGTGATATCTCAGTACCTTTGTCATTGTAATTAAGTACCATTATGGAGAAAATAAACAATTTTATACAGGGGTACCAAGCACATCAATCTTTGAATAGTAAAATTATCAACTAAAGCTAGAGTGGACTGCAAATTTACACATCTTGTTCGTCAGCAGACTTGTGGGCTCCCAAGAGTTTAAACAAACTGCAGCGCAGAGTTGCAAAAACCTCTTGCAAGGGAGGCAAATGATACTAATTTTGAACAGGCAGTGAGGTCACCCACTTTGCAAGTTCCAAGACAAAAAAAGAGAAAAATCATCAGTATGATGATTTTGATATGACAGTATGATTTAAGTCGAAGTCTTAACAAAAGGAATTTTTGAACCACAGCATGGTTGTACTTGACTTAGGCGTATGAATTAATAAACCAGAGAAGATGCAGTCAGTCAAGTCTCATGGTAAATGGCCAAGGGAAAAGATTTTTAAGTTTATTAATATTTTCATAGTCTTGTAAGTGGGCTTTTGATTTAGGAAACAACCGTAACAGCATCACCCATTGTGACTGTCCTTCAGACAAACATAATAACTTTTAGAGTACAGGATGAAGGAAAAAGCTTCAAGATCCCTCTTGAGAAACAGTTATTAGTGTCTCAAGTGGTTCTTTACAGAATGATGGGTAAGCTGTAATGCCTCTGACATCTTTCTCATGATATTTTTTAAACCTCACTGAGCATGTTCAGGTGGAATAGATTAAATATCATTAATATTTGGGGATATTATGGGATTCATTACCTTTTAGAAATTTATGATCTTAATCTAATTTAGAAATCTTTTCTAGGACTCCCATGTAATTGAGAGAGAAAAGCATCATTGAAGAGCAATTTACCCCCCTTGCCGTAACAAAACAGTGTTAGGATACAATATATTGTACTGTGCAATTCGTTAAAAGGAAACACAAGATCCACTGTAAGGAATCCATGGAAAAGGACCCAATTTAGTCTTACCTAGATGCCTAGATTTTCGACCTAGGGATGCACTACAGCACTAAGCTAACATAGAGACAGATGTAAATAAGCAATCTTCGGAACAAGAAAGCTCAAAAATATGGCTGTCTGAAGTGATTTATTGAGAGGCTCAGTAAATATGCAAAATTGCATTATAGAATGCCAAGATGCCCTAGGAAATAAGACAGCAAGTGCATTATAAAGGAGCTTTAAGAAAACTGGGCAACTCAATAAAATTACTCATGAAGTTAAATGACAACAAATACAACACAAATTTTTAGAACTGGTCTTAATTTCTGTCAGAATGAAAAACATGATGAGCTATCCAGGGCTATGCCAGACTAGCCATTACAGCTCAAGAAAAAGGCCTTGAAACTACATCGAGGAATTCTTTGAAATCCTTAGGTCAGCGATCACTGATCAAGAAAGATACAAAGTACGCTAGCACAGATTAACAAAAGGAGTTAGACTAGACCAGAAAGCATTACTGTCTTAAACTGTTGTGGGTTTACATCTTGTGGATTTGTTCACCCCATTGTGAAAAGGATCAGAGGTAAGAATTGCTTCCATCTGAAGTGGTATTAAATGGTGTTTTATATTGGAAAAAGGCAAATGCTGACGTCTACCGGAAGTCTGTAGAAGCAAAAAGTTTGAAGAGAAAGTAAATAAGGAATGATTGCTTCTTATCTCTTTAATGCAAACACAAATCCAAGGAAAGAAATTCTCAAGATAAAAAGTGTAAAGAAGAAAAAAATAGTATTTCACATAACGCATCATAATATTTCTAAAATAGTTTTTGTAAAATGTTTTGAAAGATCTTAAAAGGAATGAATCTAATGCGGTTTGATTTCTTTTTGTTTTGTTGCTTTGTTTTAAGCATGTACCTCTCTCTCTCTCCAAAATCAAAACTATTAGTCAACCTTATAGAGTGAGAGAGGGAATATATTGGAAGAGGGAGGTCTAGTCAGACCTAAATACAGCAATACTTATGCTCACGAAGTGAACATATTCTTAACATTCTTGGTATACCTATTTAAAATTACTAAGGTCTTTACTGAGGTAGAGAGAATTCTTTCCTTCTCTCATACAGTTATCATTTAAACCCAGGAATAATCTTGATCAGTGTAAGGTGGCTTTGATAATCCATTTTTTTTTTTTACTTAAGCCTGTATTTTAAAGAAAGATATAAAATAAAGTAAAAATGTGTCTATGATATGAGATTTAATAGGAACCAGCAGACTTCAAGGCTCATGATTTTTGTCAGTCTTGGAACAGCTGTTGACATCTTTTGCTGGTATTCCTCTTTGCCTGAAGATTGTTTGTTGAAGACTATGATACTACATCATCAACAAGTGTCTATGTTGCATTAACCAATGTAATTTTTGGCAGAAGAAAAGATAATTTATTACATTGTGTTTTTTTAAAATAAAGCTTTCAACTTTCAGAAATTTACAAAGAGAAAAAGAGACTGCCCCTTCAAAAGTATTATCTTTTTTCTGATTGCATCTAATTTCAACTCATTCTATGGAAGTAAATACAAGCTGAATTTTCTCCGTACATCTCAGGAAGGTTGATATAGCATTTCTGTGTAAAGGAGCTTGTCATACTTACCCTCCACAATCACATACAAAACTTTTAATCAAAATAGATCCCAAAGACATCAATATTAAATAAAGCTTGCAAAGGTAAGTAGCTATTAGTTCCTTATCTTTGAACTAATATTTTTACTGAAGGCTGAGAAAATCCATACTTATGAATCCTGACATCTCTTAACTATTCAGCGTTTATATAAAATAGCTCCTATGCCTTCAGTGAAGTTGTCTATAGTTTTTAGGAGTGCAGAATGAGATTTCAAGCCCTCTAACTAACATTTGCCCCAAATTCAATTTTTTTCGATATCTTTCAACTCTTCTGAACAATAAAGACAGAGAAAAATATTACTATGTTAGTCTTAGTCTTCCTATTTTATTGCCTCTTTTTTGTGAGTTAAAAGTTCATGGAACTATATCTGAAAGACATAAAATAAGACAATATCTCTGAAATGATTGTGAAACAATGTAATGGCATACTTTTTTAAAAACACTCAAGATTGATGTGTCACCTTACTTGATCATGCATCTTTGCTTATGTTAAAATCAAAGCACAAGCATCATACACCTTAGTAAGTAAAGGTTTGAAACAATAACCTAAACTATTCTTACACAAGGTCGATTTTGAGTAACAGAAATTTGATGGAAATACAGGACTAACTTCTTTATCAGGATGAACTGCCTTTAAAATATTTGGTTTATTTTTGAGTTTCTTTCAATTTCTCCCCTGTAAGGATGTAGGCAAATAGATCACTCATAAATAGAAAATGTATCTGCTTTTCTTTCATATTTATTTTCACATGTGGTGTTTGATACAATATGAGTAATTTTACATGATACAATTAAGTGTTGTGAAAAATAGAATGCTAGTTTCTAGTTGCAACTAGCTAGTTGCGAATGAACAAGTTCAGCTTTTGGAGATAATTTAGCTACATTAGCGCTTTATTGTATACTTCAGCTAATAGACATTGCTTCTTTAACTATGCTACTTGCATTAGTCATTATATGAACTAGGTCACCCGGAGCTACTCTAGGCCTCTTCTATGACACTTCATTTTGCTGCAAAGATATGTTGGGTGGTGTTCTGACCAAGTGTAGATAACTACAGTGTAGATTAACCGTCAAAGCCTCTTTCCCATCAATGGAGAAAAAGAGCTACTTGTTTAAGACAATTCATCTTGCCATAAAAGAGATGCCTAAAACGAGCCAGATGTATAGCACTCCAAAGGAGACTATTTCTCTCAACTGACAAACTGACAGGCACTAATGAACTCTAGGGATAACGGTATAAATGCAATACTACACTGTGTATTGCTAAGTCGGTGGTGTGTCCCGCAGATACTGGCTGGGAAATCTCATAGTGCTGGGAACTTGTTTTGTACTGGAAACACTTAAAACAGATATTGAATTTAATTACCTAAATGATCCTGTTCGCTGTTGAAGGGCTGCTCATTTGCTTAAAACTGTTGACCTGAATGAGCAATCCAAGGCACTTTTATAAATGCATCCATTTAATATTTGCAGCACTGAATCAGCCTCCTCATAAATGGTGGATGTCACTTTACAATAAAAGGTAAAAGTGAAAACCAGGCAGATCTCATTCATGCACTGATGTCAAAGATGAATTAATTCTTAGTTACCTACTTCATAATAGCTGTATCCTGAAATGAAAAATCTGATTTAACCGTCAGAATTCCTGAATGCACACCTTATCTTTTTGCCAAGTGTTTACAGAGACACGACTAACAAAGAAAGCGGCTCCCAGAATTTGAAATCACAAAGGAATAGATTACCGACGAAATAAATATGAAAGGCCAGTCTCCAATTACTTTGGGGAAAAATATTTAAATTCCATATCTGAAGACATATTGCATATGAACTGATCTGGAAATTGAATGTGTGAATTCACAGACTGTTTGGAAAAAAGAAGTAGTTTCTTATTGCGTACTTCACAGAAAAATCAATCCGCTGCAAGTATTTGCACTCCCACACAGGATAGCCCTGATGTGAAATGGATGGAAGCATCTCTTTACACGTCATTTCAGATGCCTGCAGTGAAAGGTACTTCTGTGCTCATCACTCCAGGCTCCTTTTCTTATCAGTGGAAAGAAAAGGTGGGGTTTTATTTGCAATTAATCTGACCAACCTTAGAATACTACTTTCCTACTACTTAGGATCCAACTTTAGAATAAGATGAATAATGCTCTAAAAGCCTCTCTATCTCCATTTACTACAAGAAAAGCCTGCGTGAGCGTGCTGGATTCAGCTGTAACAGTTATTTTTCTCCTTCTTAGTAGCTGGTGCAGTGCTGTGTTTTTGACTTTAGCCTGAGAACGGTGCTGATAACACCGATGTTTTTAGTTGTTGCTAAGTAATGCTTACCCCGATCAATGACTTTTCAACCTCATACTCTATCTTGAGGAGGGGCACAAGAAGTCAGGAGGAAGCAGAGACAGGACACCTGATCCAAAGTAGTCAAAGGGATATTCTGTACCACAGCACGTCATGATCAGTGTATAAACTGGGGGAAGTTACCCGGAAGGCCCAGATCATTGCTTGGGTGAGCTTGGGTA
The DNA here is from genome assembly GCA_017639245.1 of Myiopsitta monachus. NCBI lineage: Eukaryota > Metazoa > Chordata > Aves > Psittaciformes > Psittacidae > Myiopsitta > Myiopsitta monachus. The sequence goes on from CM029923.1 coordinate 39,987,038, forward strand.
TCAGTTGGCTTGTAGCGAACAGCTGTATTGTTCATCACTTGTGTTTATTGGGCATTTTTTCTTTCCCCTCTTAATTTTATATTATCTTGTTCTTTGCCTTTCTATTCCTTCTTATTACTGTTGGTGGTAGTAGTAGTAGTTTTGTATTATGCCTTAGTTACTGGACTCTTCTTACATCAACCCGTGGCATTTACATTCTTTTGATTCTCCTCCCCCATCCCTCTGGGAGAAGGTGGGCGGGGAAAAGCGGGAGAATGAGCGAGTGGCTGCATGGTTCTGAGTTACCAGCTGGGCTTAAACCATGACAGTCTTTTTTGGCGCCCAGTGTGGGGCACGAAGTGTTGAGATAAAACCAGATCTGACCAGAGTGTGTCTAATTGTATCTGTGATAAGCATTTATTGGTTTGGATTAATAGTCACTCATCACAAATGTTGTTGATTATTCGCTCTCAGAGTTGTTGTGCTTGATCTCAGAGTATCAGCATGTCATACCTTATTTGCAGCCAGTATTTGCCGTTGTAGCGTTTATTGGCTTTGGGGCCTGGGCTAAGGTTCTCATTTCGCTGTACTTTATGGTAATGACTTGTAATACAATACACACTCATTATCATCAATACTCATTGATGATGAAACTGGGCTGGTATGTGTTCTCAGAGTGGTCATCACCTCTATACTATGGGAGGCATGTAATGGGAATTTTTAACAATTAGACATCTTTTTTTTCCTTCCCTCTGGGGGTCAACCTTCGTAGGAGGTGTTCCCTCACACCCTTTGCTCCCCCTCTAGGCTATTTACAGTAGAAGGAGATTCTGGAAATGTTAAAGATCTTGAATATCCTTTCAATGCCCTTGAAAGCACCCTGCTCCTTTTGCTGGAAACCAGCTTGCTGCTGAATATGCTGTCTGTGTTTTGCCTATGGCATGACCGCCCTGAGAATACCCAAATCTTATCCAATCTCAGAAGCTAAGCAGGTCAGGCTTGGGCCTTGTCTAAGGTTAAAAAACTATTTAAGAATACTACCAAGAGGTCTTCCCCAAGGCTGGACAGTCGTGGGTAGCAGGTTGCGTGGGATTCTGTAGGCAACTATCTAGGCCACTTGGCCCCTCCAATGCTCTGAAATTTCACTCCTGAACAAACGCAGAAGCCAGAAAAAAATAGCAGACCACTTAGATGAGGTGTGCAATACCAGAGAGAGACAACTTGCTGCAATGTGCTGGGGCTTGTCCTACGCCTACAGAGCCCTGTTCTGTAGGAGCAGGAAAGACATGTCTCTGGGTCTGATGGCAAAGTGACAGACAATGCAGCTACTCAAACCCCAAGCACAGCAGCTCCCTCAACTTCAAGCGACAAGCACAACAGCTACTCAAAACAGGACAGCAACAGACAATGCAGCTACTCCAACTCCAAGCACACAGCAGCTGCCCGAACTCCAGGTCCAAGCACAGCAGCTAATCAAACCCTGACAATAGACACTGCAGCCACTGCAACACCAGTGAAAGACACTAGAGCCGCTCCAGTTCCAGGGAAAGACACTGCAGCCACTCCAGCCCCAGTGACAGACACTGCAGCTGAACCAAAGGATCAACCCATGCCAGTATCAGTAGCCCCTATAAGCAAGAAGAAAAACAAACGAAAGGCACAAAAAACTACTTGTGCAGTGAAGGAAGATGAAGACTCAGTGCTCAAACTAGGGGAGTGACACCTGAACCACAGGAATTACTACACGAGTCAGAGGGAGAAAGACAACGTAACTTCTAGATCCCTGACCTTAAGTGAGCTGTGGAACATGCAGAAAGACTTCAGCTGTCTTCCAGATGACCACATTGTCACCTGGTTGCTCCGATGCTAGGACAATGGGGCCAAGAGTCACAAACTAGAAGGTAGGGAAGCCAAGCAGCTGGGATCACTTGCTAGGGAAGGAGGTATCGACAAAGCAATTGCAAAAGAGAAACAAGTCCTCAGCCTCTGGAGGCGGCTTTTGGCAGCTGTGAAGGAAAGGTTGCCCTACAAGGATGATGTTATGTGCTGCCCAAGCAATTGGACCACAAGAGAGAAAGGCTTCCAGTACCTGAAGGAGTCAGCCATTCTAGAGATGATCTATCATAGGCCAGATGCTGGGAATGCACCTGTAGATCCAGATGAAGTTGAATGTACAGGACCCATGTGGTGGAAGTTTACACGGAGTGCACCGTCATCATATGCCGACTCATTGGCAGCAATAACCTGGAATAAGGCAGCACCACAACAGTGGATAAATTGAGTCATCAAATCTGAGAGTTCGAAGACAGTCACACCTTTTCCATCACTTCAGCTGTGTGGAAAAATTGTCCCAGGAAGTTAAACAATTGAGAGATGATCTATCCAATCTATACAGCTCTCCACATGTAGCAACCCATGTCTCAGCTATTAACAGAAGGCACCCTATTACCTGAGAGAGAAGATATAGGAGGTACACACCACGGGCACCCCATGGTTTTACCAGCGGGATCATGGAGGAGACACGAGAAAGTGGGATGGAAAACCTACCTCCTTTCTGGATGAAGAGGTGCGTGAATTAAAAACAACTCAATAATAATCCTCACAAGAAAGTTGCTGCTCCAGGCTTTGGTGAGCAGCTTTCCAGATGGGGTGGAACACCTGATTTCACTCTAACTCCTATGATAAGGAATACTAATCCCTTTCTACAAGAAATAAGAGGAAAATCTTATGATCACTATTAGAGGGGCCATGCCTCCAGCCAGGTGGAGGTAAGGGATAATCAGGTTTGCTGGACTGCGTGGATCAGATGGCCTGGCACATCAGTCCCACAGAAGCATAAGGCTCTAGTAGATACCAGCACACAGTGTACCCTAATGCCATCAAGCCATCGAGGGGTGGAACCCATTTGTATTTTTTTGGAGCGAAAGGAGGATCCCAAAGGTTGACTGTACTGGAGGTTAAAATCAGCCTGACTGGGAAGGAGTGGCAAAGGCAGCCTATTGTGTCTGGTCCAGGGGCTCCATGCATCCTTGGCATAGACTATTTCAGGAGAGGGTACTTCAAAGACCCAAAAGGGTACCGAGGGCTTTTGGTATTGCTGCTTTTGCAGACAGAGGAAATGGAGCAGCTGTCCACCTTGCCTGGTCTCTCAGAGGATCCTCCTGTAGTGGGGTAGCTGAAGGTCAAAGAACAAGTGCCAATCACAGCCCACAACAGTCCACCGGCGGCAATATCGCACTGAGACTCCCTGATTCCCATCCGTAAGCTGATTTATAGACTGGAGAGCCAAGGAATGATCAGTAGGACCCGCTCACCCTTTAAAAGCCCCATATGGCCAGTGTGAAAGTCCAATGGAGAGTGGAGACTAACAGTAGACTATTGTGGCCTGAATGAAGTCACACCACTATTGAGTGCTGCCGTATTGGACATGCTAGAGCTTCAGTATGAACTGGAGTCAAAGGCAGCCAAGCGGTACGCCACGATTGATATTATGCCAATGCTTTTTTCTCAATTCCTCTGGCAGCAGAGTGCAGGCCACAGTTCGCTTTTACTTGGAGGGGCGTCCAGTCCGCTGGGAACCGACTGCCCCAGGGGTGGAAACACAGCCCTACCATCTGCCATGGACTGATCCAGACAGCACTGGAACAGGGGCAAGCTCCAGAGCCCCTGCAATACATTGATGACATTATTGTGTTTGGGTAACATGGTTTAGTGTGAGGTGTCCCTGCCCATGGTAGGGGGGCTGGGAACTAGATGATCTTAAGGTCGTTTCCAACCCTAGCTATTACAGGATTCTATGATACAGTGGAAGAAGTCTTTGAGAAAGGGAGGAAAATAATCCAAATCCTGCTAAAAGCCTGTTTTGCCAAAAAGCAGAGTGAGGTCAAGGAACCTGAATAGAAGATTCAATTTTGGGGAATAAAATGGCAAGATGGATGTTGCCAGATCCCCACAGATGTGACCAACAAGATAACAGCAATGTCTCCACTAAGAAATAAGAAAGAAGCACAAACTTTTTTGGGTGTTGTGGGGTTCTGGAGAGCGCACATCCCAAATTACAGTTTGACTGTAAGCCCTCTCTATCACGTGACCCGGAAGAAGAATGGTTTTAAATGGGCCCCTGAGCAACAACAAGCCTTTGAGCAAATTAAACGAGAGATAGTTCATGCAGTAGCCCTCGGACCAGTCCGGACCGGGCCAGATGTAAAAAATGTACTCTATACTGCAGCCGGGGAGAACGTCCTACCTGGAGCCTCTGGCAGAAAGCTCCAGGGGTGACTCGAGGTCGACCCCTCGGCTTTTGGAGTCAGGAATACAGAGGATCTGAAACTGGCTATACTCTCACTGAAAAAGGGATACTGGCAGCATACAAAGGGGTTCAAGCTGCTTCAGAAGTGCTTGGTAATGAACAACAACTCCTACTGACACCCTGATTTTTGCTTTGCCTCAGTCTTCAATGTGCATGGTGGACCTGGGGCTCCCCGGTCCTGAGTCAGAAGACCAGGGCTGCAGGAACCGTGACTTTCCAT